>CM060974.1:5167943-5172943 GCA_030765045.1 Tenodera sinensis
TGAATTGTATATTTTGAATTTTCTGGCTATAGCCTATGTATTCGTGTTTACTCTGGATGACTTTTGTATAACTCGTAAACCATAAGAGATAGACCAAATCTTACTATACGAAAATGTAGATTTGGTTAAAACATACAATTTATGCCAATGGAAGGTCGTTATTCAGTTTTTTATCTGTTCGACCGTACAAAGAGAAGGGAATTTGAAAGCTTTAAAAGATTTGACTATCGCCCAAAGTCAACTGTATTCCCATATTCCCCTTGTACCTATAAGAAAATTAGCAGTAAGATAATTTCTGCAAATGTTTATCTCAACTAATACGAAGAAGATAGAAGAATAAGAGATAGTACAAGAGTAGAGAAAGTTATGTGAGTGCAACACAGGTTATTTTTTACAAAATGCACGAAAATAGTAAACAGTGCTATAATTCCAGTGATGCGGTGCAGAACTCGAGGCGTTTGCTATTTCCTACGGCTCGAGTGACAAAGCTTTACTTACCGACTTCTCCGTCGACAGGGACGTGTGCCCCAAAGGCGTATCCCGGCAGGATAGTTCCATCCTGGAGCACGATGCTGGCGCGAGTAGTGTCCATCTCTATGTCAAGGCGGCACATGTCCACGTGGAGAGAAGTGCTGCAACAGAGCAAAGACTGCATGACCTTGGTACCTGATAACAAGCAGTGGCGTGCAGCATGCTTTCCCAAGTAGCGATAATCTCGCACACCCAGGAACACCACTAGGCTTCCAGTCACATTTGGAAATGCTCAAGTCCACTTTACGGTTCAGTTCACTATATCGGAATCAAGCCAAGTTTAATACCGAGAATGTGTTACACCAGCTTTTATACATTAAATTCACACACACACACACACACACACACACACACACACACACACACACACACACACACACACACACACACATTCGCACTTTCATCCATAATTCCAGACTCTGGGGAGGACAGGGAAACGATGCTCAAATGAGCTCGATGTCCATAGAGCTTCAAGTTTGTCTTCTCAGAATAAGGGAAAAAAAAAAAAAAAAAAAAAGAATAAAAAAGACTGACCGGATAACTCACCCTAAGCGAGGTTCCAACTCGGGACCTCTTGGACATGAGGCAGACACGCTACCACCACACTACAGAAGCGCGTAGATACATTTTTACTCAGTACAAATTTTGCTCGAATAGTTGCAGACTTGGAACACTTGGCATCCGGTGGTTGAACACATATCATAACCGCGATAGATAATGCTATGAATGGCCACGCATTGTGACCTAAGCTAGCTCATAAAGTGTTTGGATTTGGAGGTTAGAAGCCTCTTCGTCATACGCATAGCCCCGAGTTACAACTAGGTATGCAAATGAACCTCCTTCCAGACCTGTATAGGCGTTCGTTCGTCAGACGAAACAGTGCCACGCTTCGGCGCAATTAGGTATTCCTGCAAACCCGTCCCGCTAATTGTCCACTGCGGACTGGAGTGAGTGGAAAAAATGTGATATGTCGCGCTCACATAACCAAGCATTCCTACAAACTCTTATTCCTTATACTCTTCGAAGTAGGTACGATCCGCGTTTAATTCAACGATTTGAATACGCAAGGCTCAAGCATAAATAATTCAAACTTTTAATACTGGCGAACCTGTAAAAATGTGTTTTCTGTGCATTTAACAAGGTTATGAAGTTAGTGAATGTTTTTATAAGAAACAATAAATTATAGAAACAATCATTTTCACAAAGAAAACAAAATGACGAGCGTGTAGCGTGTTACAAGTTAGCATCTTTCACGGATTCAAATGTTTCAATCCAGTAGCTGTTTTCATTCAACAAAATTTCTATCCGATCCCACTTCTGAGAGGTTTGGATCCAAGAATTCAGTTCGATCTGAATCCGCGTTTCTATGCAGTATTCAATCCGGAATGAGAACTCAAATCGATTTGAATTCCCCATGGAAACGCAATAAAAATAACCAAAAAAACTACTTTGATGCACGGATTGTTAACTCTTCAAAGAAAAATAAAACGTGGAATATGTATGATTAAAAGCGAAACGCACAGCTTCTGGACCTGCCGAGGGAAATAATGGGTATATCCCTAACAGTAAACAATGCAAATACCCAGCTCACGTCTGCAACATACCACTTCAACAGTGTTGATATTGTCACAAGATGGCGTTAATATCTCCCATCCTACATTGATCAGAAATGAAATTAGCACCTTTTCCTTGACCCTCGCATTACCAAGGGAAGGAGGGGGTGGTGGGGGGGGGGCGGCTACTTTAGACCCACCTTCTATAATCTTTTTTACGTTCCGCCTTTTAATTTTTTATTAAAGGCGTGCAGTTAATGGTTATTGTTAACCACTGTTTGTACTATTCAATTACGTAATTGTTTGAAAGTTTTCATTGTTGGTCTTTTTGAAAAACCATGAAATGTCAAGGTGATCATAAAGTACTGCCCCGTCGGCATGTGATTCATACAAAAAAGTAAAAAATGAATAGTTAAACAATGTTAAATATTACCTTTATAAACATGACGAAGTACCTAACCCCCCCTCCCCCTCCCCCCTTTGGTACTACAAGTTCTGAAATAAGCAGGAATGACATGCCATTGTTTTTGTTTGTGGTATTTTTCCATGGAACTTTATCAAAGATGATTAAAATTATGCAATTCTCACGAGTCATATGTTGGCTTTTTTAACGTTTTCTGACATTTTTCATATTATAGCCATATTTTCTCTTAAATTATCGTATTGTCATATTTAAACATTTCTATTCCACTTTCGCGTATGTGCTTGCAGTCGTTTCAAAGATGATTTCTCACATCTCCAAATTCTTGTGTGTAATATTAGGTGTCTTTCCCGCTACAATGTTGCGTGCAAATAGAAAAACTTTAAAACGTATGTAATTTGCAGAGCTGAGAGCTCTGGATTGAGCAATTAAATAAATTGAAAATACAATACAATTAATATTACTTATTTATTATTGAGTGTGAGAGATTTAGAGTACATTTACATAAAGTACATTTTCAATATAATGTTAATTTAAACAGTATTAAATTTTTGAGCATTTCAAAAATGCACATTGTCACATTTTCTAATTTTTTCGGTCTTAAGTTATTTCTAACATTTTTAGGTTATAAACATGCGGGTCCTTGTAATAAGGCTTGGCGTTGCTAGGGTTAAGCAAGTGACGCGCAAATAAATAATTAAAATCATAAAATCTATAAGAAATTGCTTCTCTGCCGGTGTTAATGAAGTACTGGATTATAACAGGGACTGAGGCCAGGCCACTAATATACAGAATAGCCGCGAACAAGCTCTAGTAACAATAGTAAATCAACTATAAGAAATAAGCAAGAGAAATGAATTAATGTTCGACCGTAGCACTGCATTCAGTGTTGTTTGAGTTGTGAACTGATTTCGTGAAGTCTACTTGATTGCTATAGAATGAATGGCATGTATGTATGTACAAACCCTTGCACTGGTTAACTCTGCAAGTTGAACAAAAGAGACTGAAGCAGTAAACATGCAATACCTGGCTGGCTTGTAGAAGTGACGCTGGTCTGCCGGTTGCTGAGCTACTGAACCCTACCCTACTGCTACCTGCACACCGTCAGCTGATCACTTGTCCAGCTACCTGAAGAACCCCACAGGTGGTGACACTGCAACAGTCAGTCACATTAACAATGAAGGGGAATGTATAGTGTGTTACACAAATGTATACATGTTATAGTGTTCCCACGCTCATATCTGCTCCTTTTCTAGATTTGCAACCATAGCTGCAATGTTGTAAAATGCAAGTATTGTATTCCATCCAAAAATTCGATGTCGAGATTTCACCGCAAACATGTTTTGAGGCCCCTGAATTAAAAAAAAAAAAAAAAAAACATTAAAAAAAAAAACATTTAAAAAAAAACTACGATTTTGGTTGAAATGCCACTTTTAAAGATATGTTTATGACAAATGAAATGTATATTTTCAATTTTCTGGCTATAGCCTATGTAGTCCTGTTTACTCTGGATGGCTTTCGAATAATTCGTAAACCGTAAGAGATAGACCAAATCTTACTACACTAAAATGTAGATCTTGCTAAAACTCACGATTTATGTCTAAATAAATCCTTTGTAGAGTGAACAATTTCAAAGATATTACTTATTTATGTGAGTATCAGGACTCGGGGCGCTGACCACGTGCCACCTTCCAGTACTGCACCCCTCCAATGATGCCTGTAGTGGGCAGAGATGGGGGACGCAGCGGCTGGGCGGTAGGCCTTGACCCTTCATGGGCTGTCACGTCGGGGTTTGTTTTAGTTTAGTTTTAGTGTTAATGGTATTAAATAGAATAATAATTATAATTAATAATTGTAGTTTTGTGAGAGTGATGTTGGTATGTATGAAGCGTTGTATTTTGTTTTATTTTGTTGTAGTGAGGACATTTTGTTTTAATTTTATCTTTATTTTATTTCTTTTTATCCTACAAATTGTTATATATTTATAAAAAATATGTTTATAAACTTACTTAGAAGTGTTACTGCAGTACAATTGTGTAGAATGAATTGTTGTTTAGTTGTATTTGTATCTGTGATTATGTGTGAAATGTTATAATTTGTGTTTTTGGTTTTTGTATCGAGGAGATAATTTCTATAAAACAATTTTCCCCTTATTTTATTTCTTTCTTTTCCTTTGTGTTGTGCACATAATTTTTAATTTTTTTTTCCTCCTTTATAATTTGTTATATACGTATATTACATTATATTGTATTTGTATTAATATAATTTTTTCTGTAAAGTATGTTGTATTTATGTGTAGAATAAGTAAATGTTAAAAATGTGGCATATTATCGCACTGGTTTAAGTAATTAAGTGTCAGAGTTATTATGCAGATGTTTTACTGTCGGGATCATCGCGACAATATACCTACTGGTGTCATTGACAAGTTTAGTGATAAGTGATAACACTGTAGCGGCAGGCGCGCAGAGAGAGAGAGAGAGCCGCACTGCCTTGAT